>CM040406.1:788186-819135 GCA_022702515.1 Ilyophis sp. 1 JC-2022
GTATAAAATTAATTTTGTCAAAGCATCTTAACTTTATTGCTTAGATATTGTATTTCATACATACAATATATTTGTAGGACTGTCACATAAGTGTGTCCTCTGTTGATTCAGGAAAGGACTTAAAAGGTATGCATTCCCTCCAAACCACTCTTCAGTCTGTCAGCTCAGCTGTGTAGTCATTGCATTGCTGGAGCACAATTCATGTGTAGCAGACTCAGACAGTGACTATGTGCCTCATCAACAAGAGCAGTTGCTCTTGCATGATGAAATAGAGACAACCCTATGATTTTAAACCCTCCCTCTGGACAATGCTAGCCGATGATGTCGAACCTCTGATTTAGTCAAGATCCCTATTCATATATTTTTCAGTGAGTGACAAGAATGCATTCTCTGAAGAGCATATTTACTTACATGTCACGTCCTTAGTCAACACAGGTTGTGATGGTTCACTTGGTTCTCCGAAGCCAGCTTTATTCTCTGCTGTGACTCGGAATTCATATTCAACTCCTTCAGTGAGACTTTGTACTTTGTATCTTAGGTCAGAGATAGATTTCTTGGATGCTCTAACCCATCGCAAACCTTTCCTTTCTTTTCTTTCAACACTGTAGCCTCTGATATCACTTCCTCCATCATTAACTGGTCTCTTCCATGAAATGGTGACAGTGTTCTTGCTCACATTGTCAACTTCTGGTTTTGATGGAGGACCTGGTGGGCCTGAAATTCAGAGTTAGATAACATTCAAAATTACACAATTTAACAAATTCATACATGTGGACTTTTATATGACATAACTTACCAAAGCTATCCACCATTTTTACTGGGCCAGACTGTGTTGCATCACCAATACCGTACTGGTTCACAGCTGAGACACGGAAGATATATTCATTGCCCTGGATAAGCTTGCTGGCAACAAACCGGCAGTCCATGACATTCTCAGCAAGTACAGTCCAAAGAAGGCGACTGGTTTCCCTCTTCTCAAGAGTGTAAGATTTGATGACAGAGCCTCCATCCTCATCTGGTGGCAACCATGTTAATGTGACCTTTTCAGCAGATACACTGCTTGCTTCAATGGGTCCTGGGGGTCCAGGAACATCTAGAACCTTTACTTTAACGGATTCCTGTTTTATACCAAATGGATTGCTGGCAGTAATAACATATTCACCAGTATTCTTCCTGTTGACATACTTGATTGATAGCACAGAAGATGTTGGAGTGCTTGCAATTTGGACAGTATCTGATGGCTTGAACTCTCTTTCACCTTTAGACCACACAGACGTTGGAGGTGGTTTTCCAATTATGCTTGTTGCTGCTATTACAATTGTGTCACCAGCTTTGACAGTAAGCCCCTCCTTCACATCTGGATCGATGGTTATGGTTGGTGGTTCTGTTAAAATAATAAGAAAGGGTTTTGAAATAATCATCATTGAAAAGGTTTATGGTTATGACTCCATTTATCTGACCTCTAAATTCTTACCATATTCATCTTTGCACACAAGAGTGTCCGTTTGCTCTGATGGTGCACTTATTGCTCCAGCTGCATTCTTAGCTCGTATTCTGAATTCGTACTTGCTGCCCTCTTGCAGATCTGTCACTGTGAATGCACAGGCTTGGATATTCACGTGATTTGCCTTCATCCAAGTCTTTGCAGGCAGTTCTCGTTTCTCAACTATGTAGCCAGTCAGTTTGTGACCACCATCATACTTGGGTGCAGTCCACGAAAGTGTCACGTTGCTTCTTGTAATGCTAATAACTTCAGGTTTACCAGGAGGATCTAAAATAAATTACATTAGAAAAATTAGACATTTTTTAATTACCCACATCACAAGGATCAGGTTAAAATTGTTAAACTTACCAATTGGGTCCAGTGCAACAAGGAGGTCAGTAGGTTTACTTGGCTTTCCTACACCTGCCATGTTCAAAGCCATGACTCTGAATTCATATTCAAGGCCTTCAATTAATCCAGTCACTCTGTATTCCTTCATTCTTAGAGGGGTCTTGCTTGCTCTCTTCCACATCAGACTATTCCCTTCCTTGAATTCAACATGATAACCTGAAAAAAAGGCCAGGATCTCTGTTTAACTCACTGAAAAACACTCAAATGTCCACACTAAAATTTTGACAGCCAAAATTGTAGTTAGTAGAAAAATTGTAATATAAATAAAATGTAAAATAAAAAATAATTACATGTAATATAACTAACATGAGCACAGTTTTATAAACTACATTATATGGTTAATTTCATATTTAAAATAAATGATACAACCTGAACTCATTCAATGCCAGATTGCTCTGGAACACTAAGCCTCAGCAGTGCCTAGCCAATATGGCTTGAACATTTGTATGACAATATACCTGATAGCCACCTCCATTTAATTAATTAGCATATTGATGGTAGACAATTAGAGGGAAACCAGGAAATCTTTGTCTTATATACCCATCACATTAACGTGTGTGAGAATAGATGTAGCTAACGTTACAGATTAGTCTCTGTTAACTAACTTACGACATGTATTCATTTAACGTTAGGTTGAATCTTTTAGACTGCAAATATTTCATTATCCATGAACATGACAATGAAATTTCACTTACCAAATTAACATGTAATAAACATCAAATTCGATGGGAATATAAGGAGAAGACAATGAAAAACAATATGTTTGACCACCAAAAATAGGTACAATTGTGTGTGGGTATAACTGAAGAGACAAGATTCAAGTTAAAGGTTTATTAGGCTGGATATGTTGATGCCATCAAGCTCTTAAAAGAACTCCAGCACAGAAAAGAGAGAACAGAGAAACTTGGTTAAGTTATAACATTAGCTAGCTAATATAAAAAAGTAGCTAACTTAGCTAGCTAGCTAACGTAGCCTAATGTTACTGTAAATGAGTCGGTGTCCTGACGTATAACGTTAATGTTATTAACGGCACACCCAGTCGTGCCTTATTAGCCAGGTACTGTAAACATGTCACAGAATTAACAAATTAGCTATTTTATGTCAATTTACTTCAAGTGACAGCTTACCTGAAAACCAGTAACATTACGACAACTCCTGAATATGAAGAGAACGTGACAGTTTGAAGAGTGAGCGCCTCTCCTCCTCGAACACTGGTTGTGGTCGCATGTGAGCAACTAGCAGTGCATTAGCTATAGCACTACAGTTAGGACACGGCTAAATGCAGACTGCGATATTCCCACTGAGGAGGCTATTAACCATCTATTCTATTATTGTTTGAAGTTATCCAGATGCCATGTCATTTCTGCATTTTGGTGGACATAATGGACTTTCATCCTATAAATAAATCAAGCACTGAATATTGGTGGAAGTTAAAGTAAATGCAAAATTCTGTAGGCTACTGTTTTCACTGTGTTGATTGTGGTCTGCTGTCGCAGGTAGCCGTACTATGCAATAGTATGCCAGATATGGATGGATCACTTTAAGGGTTCTTTCTCCTGACTCATTTTCCTATTGAACTCCATGAGCTTGTTTAGTGAATACCGTGACGTTAGCTAGCTAGAATATTTTCAACCCAGTTATACCCACAATACATATATAACAATAAGAGTCACGATTCGGCAACAAAGTTATAGTCGAGTTGTTTAATTCATCATCAAGTTGTAAGTCAACATATAGTTTGGTGAGTGAAATGCATACGAATAGCCACGACCATAAAGTAACGTTAGGTTAGTTGAACTTCCATGGTTACTGAACTGCGTATGACTTGACTTGTTTTATTTTCAGAAATAATGTGTGGTACTATGCAAAATATGTCATACTAACTAGCGTTAGGTAACAGGAATATAAGTAGTTGGATTGATTTTGAGGTTTAATTACAACCGCTTTATTATATGTTTGCTACCACTTCAAAACCCACAGACAAGTATAGCCTACGAAAGACACGCTGTGAATGACACTCGACTGAACAAGGATGTTCCATTTGCCTAATATGTTACCTCGATTCCTCTGTCCTCATATATCATCCTATATTTAACTACAAATCATCTGTTTTGGCTCATAACACTCACTTTTTGCATCACTTTGAAGTGGGAATTACTATATTTCCATCAGTACAGGCAGGTAGATATATATGGGTCCAAAACCCTATCCAAAACATGCCATAAAATTAATAAAAGTACTTTTGTCCATTATAAAGCATATACATTTGCCCCTTCTGATGGTTTAAGATTGAACATTGATATCACCCTGTTACACACACAAATATGTAGTCTATTCACTCTTGTACCTCAATAAAATTTCACTTTTCCCTGTACTCTACAGTATGTATTATTTTGCCCTGGGATTACAATTCTCTGTAGTTCATAGTTCTCTGTTCCCATTCTTAATGACTCCAAGAATAATTTTACATTCATATAGCACATATCAGTGCACAATAAATTGGAATGAGTATTTTCCATGCCTGTATCTTCCATGATAAGTATAGCCCAGGAAAATACTAACCCTATAGCCTATATTATGTGTAATAAAATAATATTCCTCCAACACGAAAATTCTACCAAATGTTCTAGCTTCAATGAAAATCGGTACATTAAACGTAAAACATGACTGAGCCACCAATGAACGCTTACACTACAGTGTGTGAAATGCACTCAAAATGCAAAAATAACAATATCTAACATAGCCTACTGGACAAGACAGTGATTGAGTGGAAAAACAAATGTACATATGTAGCCAGGGAGAAGAACCGCATATTACAAGCAGTACTACTTTCATATGGAGGACGAAAAACTCCCATCTGCAAATGCATTTTCTGTAGCTGTTTGCATCATACTACATTGATAAAATTGAAAATGCGGTTACGCTGGGCTGTAATTTATTGTTCAAAGCATCCAGTGCAAACACTTTCTGTCCTCTATTGGATAAAACAGTTGTGAATAAAACCAGAATGACGTGAAATACTGACGTGAAATAGCCGTTCCAGATAGTGTAATACTGTTCTAAACTGGTGTGTATTTCTCAAACAGATAATACATTTTGAAAGGGATATCTCTATGCGTAAAACCAATGGTAGGATTGGCTAGTTAGTTCATATTTATTAGCAGATAGTGATAGTAGAATGACGTAGGATAATTACACAAGAATTTCACATGTTTATTTTACATTTTAATGAGCAGGGTTTTTCACTGCTTTTTTTGCATACGATTGTTGGGTTTATCTTGTTGCTATGACGGAATAAAAATTTTATATGATGAAGAAATATATTTATGAACTCACACATATTGTCACTATGTCAACGCATGGGTAGGTATAGTTGCAGTCGAGACTGGGTTGGGGGTTGCTTGTTAAACAGACTTGCTACAGGATGATAGTGACACTTAGAAACTCTGTATTCGGCAGAGATGTCAAGAATCATGTAGTAATAAAGCTAAATCACAGAGTTTTCTGTTTCCACTCATAGTTTGGTTGCAGGAGCAATGAATGTCTGAGTTGAGCAAAATCTTGGCACCGGTGTCCTTGCCCCAAAGCATCTGCGCGAAGGGGTGAATAACAAAAAAAAAACGCTACACTAACTTGAAAGTGGATATGCAACGTAAAAATACAGATGAATAAATACACATAACAATTTTTAAAAGTTCCATGACTTAAAAATACTTTTTGTGTCTTTATCACATGGTAGACAGTGCCTGTCCTGACTGCAAGCCATGGATTTCCTCTTAAGTACAGCTTTCCTCTTAATGTGCTTGTTTTTATGTTCTTGATTGAAAAGCTTTAAACCTAAAATTACTTTGTCCTATGAAAGTGATGAAACATCTGTCTGTCAAAAAAAATTCAGTATAGTGTTTAGGAGAAGCAATGACCCCATGAATTGTGATTTTCAAAAACCTACACATATGTGTAATATTGAGAGTGCACAATTAGCTGGGAAATAAATAGATAAATATGTGCTTGCATTATCAGTGTAATCAGAAAATTCATACAGAATATTGTATCTCTACCCACCTGTTGCAACAACAACATTGTTCATGATGAGATTATTTCAGGTTGCTCAAGTTTTAATTGTGAGGATGTAAACAAGCACACTGATCAACTAAAATATGAACATTTGGATGGTACCCTACATGGGAAACATGATTATGTGGACGACAAAATCTAATAGAAGACCTGGCTGGATAGTGGATGGTCAATGCATATTTGTACTTTGAATGCACTGTACTGTGGTGCCTGTTCATATAATTTGCTTTTGTCATACTTTCAGACAGTTCAGGCAAACAAACAAATAACAAGTCAGTTGACAAGTTACTTTTCAAAAGAATTCATGCTCCAGTTAGGTGCGTATCCCTAAAATATTAAGCAATTACTAACCAGTAATTGGAGAGCCACCAGTGTTACTTGGGTCAGACCACGCCAGTATTGCAGAATCATTACGGATGCTCAGGATTTGTGGTGGAGGTGGTGCATCTGGAACATCTGTTAAAAGAACAAATTAATGCACTCAGAAGAAATACCTTGCTTGGCCAAAGAAAGATTAAACAAATTCCTAAAAATCGACCCGTACCGAAAGGATGCTCAGCCTTGACAGGATCTGATTTGAGGAATTCTCCAACTCCATATTTGTTTTCGGCGGCCACTCTGAAGATGTATTCAGTTCCATCATGAAGCCTTGTAACTCTCATGGTGGTTTTCTGTATAGCTGAAGCACAAGTAGTCCACTTGTTAGCTGTTGACACCCTCTTCTCTAGAATGTAATTGGATATTTCAGATCCACCATCATCCTTTGGTGCACCCCATTCCAAAGTTATTCCATCTGCTGTGATTTCATCAAACTTGATTGGTCCCGTGGGTATTCCCGGTTTTCCAACCACCTTCACAAGAATAGTTGCATCCTTGGTACCTGCACTGTTTGTAAGTGCAATGATGTATTTTGCTGCATCGCCCCTTTGACAATCACGTATCAGCAGAGTTGTGTTGACACCAGTAGACTCAACAGAGATTCTTCCAGTGTCAGTTAAAGTAACATCTCCCTTCTTCCATGTGACAGTGGGTGCAGGTTTGCCAATTATGGGAATATTGAGGCGCACGGTAGTTCCCTCCTTTGCAGTGTAGGACATGTCTGGCAAGTTGCTCAAGTCAAAATCAGGTAGAACTATGAGGCAGAATAAGAAGAATGAGATATTATTATTATGATGATGATTATTGTGCTGTTTTGTATACTTTCTGAACCAATACAATTCACTGTGTACAACTTCTAAACATAAATGTAGCAAACCAAATAAAATTAATAACCATTTTACAAAAAATAAAGCAATATGAACATCTACCAACCAAAAAGAAAAAACAATAACGATATGAACATAACTCTCATGGACTCCCTTGGCCTTTCTTTTCTAAATATTAAACCAAGGTTTTATTTTATTTAGGTTCCAAAGACAGTTTGTGAATACTAAGGCAAGGTTTTTGTCCAAATCACTGTACAAACACGACTGTAATCCATTCTAGTCCATTATGACCATCTATGAAATTCAAAAATCTGGTGAGATTGAGTTAAGCAGACCAGGAATAATTGGGAAACAGATGAGATATGCAACATTGCACATTACAAAATACATCTATATGTCACAGGGCCGCTTTATGGTTCACATAAGTGAAATTATATAAATTTCTGTTCCACTTACAATTTCTGCAAGTCTTATTTTTTTCCATAATTTCTCTCTATCAAAGACTCTGGCATCGGCAGTTTCTAGTTGCCTCTGAACTAAGAACAAGGTCCCTGATAGCAGAATCTTCGGACTACTTAATATGATAATATGTACAGAAAGTGCTTCTTGCGTTTTCACCAATTCGCACTCTCAAATTTCCACCCATCCAGGACAAGCATTAAAAACTTGATGAAAGTCCCAACCTAGGTGCAAATGTGGCTGCACCTCTCATCACTCCAAATATGAATCTGCCCTTGCAGCAATTGTGTTTGCACAAACAAGGGTTCCTGTTTTTTTACATCATAAAAACAGTGCCTAAGTGCCAATCAATGTGCTTTACAGAAAGCAAAGGAGTAAATAAAAGGACAGTAAAACACACAAGGACAATAAAATACATAATATACTGTATGTAAAATAGCGATAAAGTGAAAATAACATAAAATAATCATAAAAATAGAAAGCCTTTTTATAGAAGTAGGTCTTCAGGTCTTTCTTAAAAATATCCACAGATTCCGATTTTCTAATAGCCAGGGGAAGCTTATTCCACAGTCTAGGGGCATATGAACTAAAAGCAGTCTCTCCATAGGTCTTAGTTCTAGACCACTGAATGGACAGTTGGAGGGAATCTGAGGACCTAAGGGCACGGACAGGGACGTATTTTGGTAATAGGTCATTTATGTAGTCGGGGGCGAGTCCATGCATAGCTTTAAAAACCAATAAGAGCACCTTAAAATCTATTCTAAAAACAACTGGCAGCCAGTGTAATGATTTTAAAACAGGAGTAATATGGCAAAAAGAAAATGCTTGGTAAACACACACCTATTTGGTCTTTGGCCACAATGTTAAGGTCCTGTGTTGCACTCTCTCCTGACTCATTCACTGCTTTTACTCTGAAGGAATATTGCTTTCCTTCTACAAGATCTTTGGCATTGAATTGCATGCTTTTTGATCTCATCAGCTCCTTCCATTTGTCCACATCTTCCATCACTTCTAGCACATATGCAATAATGTGACTCCCACCATCACTGATTGGCTTCTTCCAGCTAAGAGTGCATGAATCTTTAGTGACCAATAAGGCTTTAAAGTCCATAACAGGTCCAGGTTTTTCTGAAAGACAAAATTTAGAAATACTCAACTTGAGAAACAAATAAATCATGGGTAATATGCATTGACTCATCTTGAATAGACTAAAAGTGGTTACTATTTTGTATTTAACAGGAATTTTTAGTGAAGCTTATGCTGTTTTATTCAGGGTCAAAAAATAGTATTATCCAATGTAATGAATTAGCAAAAAATTATATCTGTCCATTGAAACATGACAAAATTAATGCTAATTTGTCTCACTCACCAGATGCTCTAACAGCGCCTGCTGTCTCACATGGATCCCCAATACCATATTCATTTTCAGCCAAGACTCTGAAACAGTAGGCTTTGCCTGCTTCCAAATTAGTAATTCTGAAAGATGTTTTGGGGCAATCAGTTGCCACTGTCGACCATGCTTTTCTCTCAGCATCACGTTTTTCAACAATGTAACTCTTCACAGGGCTTCCACCATCAATTATAGGAACCTCCCAAGAGATTGATGCATGGGACTTTGATGTCTCCTTGACAATCAAATTAACTGGTGGTCCAGGGGTGTCTATATCACAAACAGAATTTTTACATATATGACAGTTAGACATATAGAATTATTATAAGAGGGCCGAGCAGCTTCTAAATAAAAAATAATAATGTTTAACATTTAAAATGCTACTCGTCCGTATATACGTTCTATATACGTTGAAAGAACATATACTGAATTTTGATATGCTAAAAGTTGGCCGAATGACGAGCCAATTAATTTTCAGTGGGAGTGGCTTATTACAAAAAAGCAAATAATTACAAAACTGTTCTATAATTCCAAAACAAAAATTTATGAAACTTGATAGGTCTATTAAGAGTCACATAAAGACTTCAGCCCTACAGTTTTAACCCAATCGAGCCACATGGTGGCGCTATAGAGATCCAAATATAAAATAATATAAAAAATGCACTAAAAATCACTGTTCCTTTGCAGAGATTTCAAACTTGCTAAAGTGACAAAAGGCCTCATTAGGAACATACAGTGAGCACCATAATTCATTGGACAGTGACACATTTTTGGTTATTTTGGTTCTGTACTCTAGCACTGAGTTTGAAAGGATACAATGACAATGAGGTTGGAGTGCAGACTGTGAGCTTTAATTTGAGGGTATTTTCATCCATATCGGATGAACTGCTTAGAAATGATAGAACCCCCCATTTTTGGACATCAAAAAATATTGGACAGTTTAACATAATTTTTAATATGTGATCGCATATCCTTTGCATGCCATGACTTCCTGATGTCTGTGACCCAACAATATCAAAAGAAATATTGATATCTTATTTTCTGGTACTCTTAAAAGCGATAGTATAACTTCTCAGCATTTGAATGGATCTCTATAGGAATTGGGAGATGGGACTAGATTTAGCTGTAAATTATGCTGGAACAGTATGGAAAACATGGTTGGTGAAATGGCTGCAAGTCATCAAGGGTTTGAGGTATCAAACGAGCCTCAAACCATCACTCTGCTGCCAGATATTCATATTAGATATGGAAGTGCTCAAACTCAAAGTGCTAGAGTACAGAACCAAAATAACGTAAAATGTGTCACTGTCCCAATTAATTATGGTGCTCACTGTAGATATGTACTACATGGGTCGGCGCCATCTTGAATTGGCCGCCATTTTGTTTTAAATGTACTCAAGTATAACTTTACTGTGTTCTTTCTTAACCGCTTGGCTGATTCTTATGAAACTTGGCATAGTTAGAAGGGTCCACCCCACAAGCACTCACTAAATTTGGTGATGTTAGGCCACTTGGTGGCGCTATAATAGTCGGTTGAATTTTCAATAATTAAGCTCCTGCACTGTTTGACCTAGAGCATGGGTGGGGAACCTCATCCGCAAAGGGCCGGTGCGGGTGCGGGTTTTTGTTTTAGCCCTGCACTAAGACACCTGATTCTACTTATCAAGGTCTTGATTGAAGACTATGATTAGTTAATTAGTTGAATCGGGTGTCTTAGCGCTGGGCTAAAACAAAAACCCACACCCACACCAGCCCTTTGCGGATGAGGTTCCCCACCCCTGACCTCGAGAGTTAAAACTGCACAAATGTCCATCACGGAAACATATATAGAATATATAGAATTTTCTGAAAAACACTTAAAATGTTACTCCTCCTAGAAAATATTGCCAATTTTCACAAAATTTTCACCTGGTAGTTTTAACCATCTCACATGCCTTCATATGGGCATTACGTTTCTTAGGCCTACCTCAAAAAATGGTCGGATGACAATTCAATAAATTTGCAGTGGGTGTCGCTTATTACATAAATGCTAATAATTATAAAACCGTTTGACATAGCTTGCAGCAATATTTATTATTATTATTATTAATAATATTAATAATAATAACACCAAGGAACTTACCAAGAACCTTCACAACAATTGTGTAGGTCTTCAATCCACTGCTGTTCTCCAGTGTCAAGGTGTATTTGCCTGCATCATATCTAGTCACACCTTCGACATATAGTAGAGTGTCCCATTCTGAGGTCTTAATCATGTGCCCTTCTCTTTCCTTTAGGTTTGCATTAATTTTGGCCCAGGTCACCTTAGGAGGAGGACGGCCCCTCAGTGGGACATATAGTCTCATTGTAACTCCAGCACGCAGCACCAGGGCTTTCCTAAGATCAGCACTAAGTTCTGCCTCTGGAGCAACTAAAAAGTGAAAAAATAAATTTAATTATTAACCAGATACAGATAGAAACAAAGATATACACAAAAAAAGAGAAAGAGAGATTCATAACAACTGCACACATACTCAAAATGTCCTTTGCAAGGTGTTTTTCTGGAGCTTCGCTTGGATCACTGTACCCAATCTTGTTCACAGCAGACACACGCAACTGGTACTCTGTGTCCTGAAGAAGTCCAGTTACAATAAACTTTGTGTCTTGGAGATTTTTTGGTAGGTTGCACTTTAACCAGTCCTCAGAATCTGCTCGCTTGCTCTCAACCAGGTAGCCTAAGATCTCACAGCCACCATCATAGGCTGGTTTTGTCCAGGAAAGACTAATTGTACTTTGTGTTGTGTCAACAACTTTTGGGAAGGCTGGTGGTCCTGGGGGATCTGTAGAATACACATATGCATTAAATATACATTACATTATGTTTAGAATATACAGTGACACAATTTTAGTTGTTTTAGCTTTGTACTCCAGCACGTTGGATTTGAAATGGACTATGAGGTGGCTATGTGACTATGAGGTTAAAGTGCAGACTTTCAGCTTTAATTTGAGCATTTTTACATCCATATTGGGTGAACCGTGTAGCAATTGTAACCATTTTTACACATTGTCAGACCCCCCCCTCCCCATTTTAGGGCACCAAAAGTAATTGGACAAATGAACATAAACTTAAATAAAGTCATCGTGCTTCATATTTGGTTGCATGTACTTTGCATACCATGTCTTCCTGATGTTTGTGACCCACCAACATCAAAAGACTCTTGATATTATATTTTAAGGCAATCTTACAAGCGATGTTATAACCTCTGCATTTGAATGGATGTCTATGGGTATTGGGGGGGGAGACTAGATTAAGTTGTAAATTATGCTGGAACAGTATGGAACACATGGTTAGCTAAGTGGCTCTAAGTCATCAAGGGTCTGATGTATTAAACAAGCCTTTAACCATCACTCTGCTGCCAGAAATACAGTAGATATGGATGGATAACTTGAAGGGTTTCTTCTCCTGACTTATTTTTCCATAGAGTTCAATAGGAAAATCTGTCAGGAGAAACAACCCTTAAAGTGATCCTTCCATATCTACTGTATTTCTGGCAGCAGAGTGATGGTTAAAGGCTTGTTTAATACATCAGACCCTTGATGACTTAGAGCCAACCATGTGTTCTATACTGTTCCAGTGTCGTTTACAGCTAAATCTTGTCTCACCCCCCAATTCCCATAGAGATCCATTCAAATGCAGAGCTGTTATAGTATCGCTTGTAAGAGTACCAGCAAATAAGATATCAAGAGCCTTTTGATGTTGTTGGGTCACAGACATCATAAAGTCATGGCATGCAAAGGATATGCAACCAAATATAAGAAATATGGCTTTTCTACCAAGTATTAAATACATTTAATTTAGCGTGTTCAATACTTTTTTCCTGTGTCATTTCACTTTATTGCACATAACTTTTTTAAAGAATTGGAACGTTACAATTTCTTTAGCTGTGTAGTTTTATTAAGTTAATACCAATGTCTGGTCAAAATCTCATGTGAATAGCTACATTGGAAATATGTTTGATAATAAAATTGTTGACGTGTCCAATACTTATTTCCCCCATTGTATGTACATTCTACATATGTACAATTTTCCACTTGAGCACTGTCTTTCCAATATGATTGATAGGCCTATTGTTATTTTCGCATTTTGAGTGCGTTTCACATACTGTAGCGCAATCGTTAAATTTATTTTTGATGTAGGCTACCGATTTTCATTGAAGACATTTGGCAGCATTTTGCAGATATATCATATTATAATACTATTTTATTTTCATGTTATCGTACATAATATAGGCTATGGCGTCAGTTAGGGCATGGCAAATTCTCATTCCAATTTACTGTGAGCTGATATGTGGTAGATTAATGTAAATTTTTTCCTTGGAGTCATTATAAATAGAAACATAATTTAAAAAAAATTTAAACTACAGAAAAATGTAATCCCGGGGCAAAAGTATACATACTGTAGAGTACAGAGAAAGGTGATGTTTTATTGAGGTACAAGAGTGAATGATTAGGCTACATATTTAAATGTATGTAACACTGTGATATCAATGTTTTTATCTTAAACCACCAGAGGGAGCAAATGTATATGCTTTATAATGGACAAAACAAATTTTATTCATTTTATGACATGTTTTGCATAGGGGTTTTGGACCCATAGATATCTCCCCCCCCCCTATACTGATAAAAATATAGTAATTCCCACTTGAAAATGATGCAAAAGTGAGTTTTATGAGCCAAAACTGTTGATTTGTAGTTAAATATATATATATATTTTTTTTAGAGCAGTGCACAATTTAGCCATTTGGATAGATTTGGAGACACTAATGGACAACAGGGTACACTGCCTATATTTAGCATCATGGACCTTTAGTAATTCTGCATATCATCCTCAGATTTTGCACACTTGTATATATATATATATATTTACCTGTTTCACTTATGTAGCTCTCTACTTACTACTTATTTTGTTGCAAACTAAAAACTAAATGTTTGTGGCTTTATTTTGACTTAAATTATGAAAATAAACAAATTAAGTTTGTATTGTAAATGGTACACCTGTCTTGTTTCATTTAAGCCATTTACCAAGTTTATGTGATGCTCACACCTGGAGTTATGTAAGGAATAAACTACAACGGGCTGTCCCGTTATTGGAAAATTATGTACGATGGGCATTGTGATGTGGCCGAGGCATTATTTTCTGATGAGGACAGCCCGGAGTGGTTTATTCCACTTATACCACGGTTACCAAAAACTATTATATATTAGTTACTTTTATATTTATTGATTCTATCGACTTAATCAGCTGAAATTAAAATATCATTCCGAGGTTGTTTACCCATTGTCAAGAAAAACTGCTGGTTGGTAGTTCTATATGAACAGAAAACATCTCATTGCTAATTCTATTTCTGGTTACTTGTTCCATTTTGTCCGTAGTTATGCAAAACCTCTCGTTGTTAGTTCTGAAAACAATTGATTCTATAAAGAAACAAATAGTTCCTTCTCAACTTTATACCATAAAATTAGCACCAATTTTGGTTATGTTTGTCATTAGTTACATTATTTAAGAAAATTGTATGAAACTCAATTTACCTCCCTCTCTCTGTCTTGCTTTTTAAAAAAGGTTTGGTCACACAACCTATTTGAAACAGCCTAACCTAGGCTAAGGAAATTCCATTTCAGATTTGCATCATGAAATGGAGATAGTTACAGAGTTTGTTACTGTTACTGTTAACTTGTCATATCTAAGACATTTCTCGCTGGATAAAATGTTTTTTTAATACACAGATTAACGTGCTTTGTGAAGTAACTTGCTCGCATTCGCAACCAGCGTTGCTCACGTAAACGTTACATTAGCCTACATTAGGTAAAGTCCTACATTACAGTAATATTTCCAAACTGAATAAATATTGCACCTCGAACCACAAAACTGCTTTGCTAGATTAAAATTGTTGTAACTGAGATATTTGGCGAATACAAACGTTTTAATCTGCAGATTTAGCGTTATTGACCGACTTTATTAATCACCTGATGGGTTGCTATGGTTACCATTCATAAAAGAAGCAACTCTATGGCGCTGGCAGCAGTTAACGTAGACGGCATATTAATTTGGAATGGTGATTAAGCCTCTTAGTTGGAACTACCTCATAGGTGTCCTTTTATTGTAAATTAATGCCCACCCTCCAGCCAATCAGAAACAAGAATTTATCCAGCCCAGGGTATAAAAAGCCTTAAACAGAGTACCCCCTAAATAGGAGAGAATTTACCAAATTTGCCATCTGCGTGAAGGGGTTAAACAATTTGACCCCAAACATAAAAGGCATCATAAAATGTGAACATAATATGAGGGTTAGGCTTATGTAAATTTTTCCAATTATTTTTCGTCCCCTAAAATGAGAGGGACTATGTATAAAAATAGCTACAATTGGTTAAAATTGGATGTAAAAACCCTCAAATTAAAGCTGAACATCTGCCATTTATCCTCATAATCACTGTTCCATTTAAAATCCAATGATCTGGAGTACAGAGCCAAAACAACAAAAATCGCTGTCCAAATACTTACTGAATGCACTTTAGTTTAAAACAAAATGTGTAAAAGATTCCAAGTTTCATACTTACACACAGGATCAAGTGCAGCAGCACCTCTGGATGGATCACTTGGTTTGCCTGGGCCAGCTTTGTTGATAGCAATAACTCTGAATTCATACTCAGATCCTTCTGAGAGACCACCAGCCTTAACAGTTCTATCAATCACAAGCCTTCTGTTGACTTTAGCCCAATTTAATTCTTGGCTTTCACGCTTCTCAAGCATGTATCCAAGAATAGGGGCTTGACCATCATCAGCAGGTGCCTTCCAACTGACTGTCATATGGTCCTTTGTGATATTGGTAATAATAGGAGGCTCACAAGGTCCAGGGACATCTGAAAATAAAGTTACACCATGAACACTAGAAAAAAAAAAATATATATATTCTTTAATTTATGTTAAATTATTAAATGAAAAAATATTCATAAAAAAAATATTCATAAAAAAAGTCACAATTATTGACAACGCTATAACTACCTACAAACAAAACCTAATTGGAGTATATTCCCACTCATATTTCCTTTTTTTAAGCACACCTTCTTTAGAAACTATTATTTGGTCATTCTCAACTTCAAAATAATTTGGCGTATTTCCTACTCGTGACAATATTAAAAATTCTTCTTCACGCAAGGACTACTGAGAACAGCACGTATGCTCGGATGCATACTTCGTTTTTGGTCCTTCCAAGTACGCCAAGAGAACTTCCAGGCCGTATCCGAATCAGCGCACTTGCCTACTACTGAGTATGCCAGTTGAGTATACTTTAAAAAAAGCTGTTAAATATGCAGCAATTGTGAAAGTTTAGTGTTTTTAAAAATAATAATATGCATACTTGCCTGGTTACATACAGTACTTGGGTTTGGGATGCACTTGATCACGTGACCATTTACTTCCATACTTGATATACACACTAACTAGTATGCAAGTATGCAATTAGGAACACAGCCCTTGAGGCATGCATCAACATAAGGAAGATCAGAGAACACATAAATTAAATGAGACAAAAGGTTGTTGACCTTCATTAATCAGGCAATGACTATACAAAAATAGCTTAATGACTGAAACTACCTATTTCCACCATTAATAATTAAGAAGTTTAAAGCAACTGGAGCTGTGATGAACTTGCATGGAAGAGGATGCAAGTGTAGTTTGCCTGCAAGTACAGCGAGGCGGATAGTTCGAGAGACAAAAATTTCTCCAAGGATCACAGTTTGAGAACTGCAGAAGTTAGTTGCAATCTGGGGTCACCAAGTCTCCAAAGTACAATTAGACGCCATTTCTATGCCGACAATCTATTTAGAAGGCTTGCCAGAAGAAAGCCTCTGCTGTAAGTAGACCACAAACTTAAGCGCCTTGAGTTTGCTAAATTTGACCAGAATTTAGATTGGAACCGGAGGCTACGGTCAGACGAGACAAAAACTACGTTTTTTGACAATAAATACCAAAGTTGGGTTTGGTGTATTAAGAGGCATAGTTACACAAAAACTAGCTTTATCTCCACTGTGAATTATGGTGGTGGATCTGTGATATGCTGGGGCTGTTTTTCCTCCGAAGGCACTGGGAACCTTGTTAAGATGCATGGCATCAAGAACTCCTTCATAAACCAGAAGATTTTATAAACTATAAGATCTTGCTGGTTGGATCTTCCAGCAGGAATATGATCCAAATCTACAAAAAATCTACAAAAAAATGGTTCACTGACCACAGGTATTGCAATGATCATCCTAGTCCCCTGACCTGAACCCCATTGAAAACATGTGAGGTGAGCTGAAGAGGAAAGTCCACAAGCAAAGACCAAGGACTCCGAAGGATTAGGAGAGATTCTGTATTGATGAATGTTCTCAAATCCCTTGCTACGTGTTCTTAAACCTCATCAAACATTACAGCAGAAGACTCAGTGCTGTAATCTTGGGAGGGTGCATAATGTTCTAAATACAGGGATGTCAATAATTGTGACACTTAAAAAAAGTTTTTGCTTTACATTAAAGATTTGTTTTTCTCTGATCAATGGTATCATAATTAAAATGTATAATTGTCCTGTATAGAAGGCATTTGATAAGCAATAAATACAATAAATGATAAATAAATATACCAAAACTTGAAATACACACAATGCAATGCAAAAAATAATAATATTATTACCATATGGATTCTTTGCAACAATAGGATCAGTCAGGATGGGGTCACCAACACCATACTTGTTCTCAGCACTAACGCGGAATTGGTACTCATGGCCTTCAATCAGCTTCTCCACAGAGCAGTCAGTGAGCAGGCCATTGATATTAGCTGTGACTTGGGCCCAGTTAGGTCTGCTTGTTTCACGTTTATCAACAATATAGTTGGTAATTTCTGATCCTCCATCTGCAAGAGGTGGTTCCCACCTCAGCTTGACACGGTCTGCATATATATTGCCAATCTTGATAGAGGCTGGCGGCCCAGGCTTGTCTATGGGGAAAAAAAAAAAAAGTATTTTACATTTGCTACTATCTACATTATTACTAAATTCCAATTTTGCAACTTTGCAATTTACAAATCTGTACAAAAAAATGTATTTAAATATCCAATTGATATTTTACAGAATAACAAAATATAAAGACAAGAATATAAAAAATTAAGTTATTCTCTGGAATTTTTGAAATTTGTCAAAAATGGTTCAATGATATAATGCACATTTATTATTATTATTATTATTATTATATAACACATACTGCATTCTAACACTTACCGAGAACCTTCAGCTTAATAGAGCCCGACTTGCTGCCACTTGCATTCTCTGCCAGAATGGTGTAATCTCCAGACTCTTTTCTTGTCACTGAGAACATTTCCAGAAGGAACAGATGCCTCTTCTGTGTCATTTTGGTCCCCTCAACTACTTCTACCAACTGCCCATCTCTCTTCCATGTAACTTTTGGCATTGGTTTGCCAAACACTTCAGCTTCTAGACAAACATTTACTCCAGCCTTCACTATGATCAGGTTCTTCATGTGAAGTCCAATCTCCAATCTTGGTGGAACTGAAATGATAAAAGAGTCATATTCATCTGAACATTTCTGAAGTAAATAATGCAAAAACAGAAATTATAATGCAAAACCTAATCTCATTAAAACAGAAATGACCTCACCATTCTCAGCCAACACTACAATTGGATCTGAGAGTTCAGATGGTAGGCTGGTGTTTATTGCTGTCTTAGCAATGACTCTGAACTGGTATTGGGCTCCTTCTTCCAGTCCATTTGCAATATACTCTTCTCCAGGCACATTCTTGCAGTTTGCATTGCATCGCACCCATTTCCCTTCAGGAATCTTCATGGCTTCAACATAATATCCAATGATTTTGCTGCCCCCATCATTCTTTGGACGGGTCCAGACAAGTGAAACTGAACTCTTGGTCACGTCCAAGACTTCTGGTTTGCCAGGTGGATCTAGATACAGTAACAGAGGAAGATATTCGCCAATTAATTTGAGAACATGGTACCCATTACAGCAGAACAACCAAATAAAATGAAGAGGTAACTACATACCGACAGGTGTTCTTGCTGTGATGAAATCTGTCTGTTTGCTTGGTTTACCCTGCCCAGCACGGTTGAGGGCTGAGACCCTGAAAGTATATTCCAAACTTTCGATAAGCCCAGTACATGTGTGTTCTGTGGAACGTACAGCTGTTTCATTTGCCTTGACCCAGAGGAGGCTGTTTCTCTCTTTACGTTCAGTGATATACCCAGTAATAGGACTGCCACCATCAGTTGTTGGTGTGTCCCAGGTCAAAAACACATTGTCTTTGTTGACTTTGCTGACACATAAGTTCCTTGGTTCACTAGGTACATCTGAAATACACATTTTAACATGTCAGTTTTGGTGTTTATGTAGTTACATATATTTTAACTGTACAAATTAAATACCATTTTATGTTAATGGTAATGTGCTTTCCTAAGTGTACATGAGTTTATTTATAACTGATCTTACCGAAAGGGAACTTAGCAGTCATCCTCTCAGAAACAATGGGTCCTGAGATGCCAAAGCGGTTCTCAGCCCGGACACGGAACAGGTACTGATTTCCTTGGGTGAGCTTTCCCACTCTGTAGCTGGTTGCAGTACAAGATGCGACAGCAGTAACCCAGTCACCTCTGCTCACATCAAATTTCTCAACCACATAGTTAGTGATGTTGCTTCCGCCATCTTCACGAGGTGTGTGCCAGGAGAGTGTGCATGCATCAATATCCACATCACTAATCTCAAATGGTGGTTCTGGTGGACCAGGGATATCTGGAACACAAAGGAATAATTAGATAAACTCATCACTATCAATATTAACATTGTAGATTCCACTAGCTCGGAAATTTGGGACTTGTGACTTACCCATTATGATCACTCTCAGTATCTGATTGACCTTTGCTGTGCTATTCTCAGCAGACAGGCTGTAGTAACCACTGTCCGTTCTAGAGGCATCTTTTATAAGTAGCAAACAACAGTTTGGAGATTTTTTCACTGAAAGGCGATCGGATGTAACAACATCCTCATTTCCTCGCATCCATTTACATACTGGTGCCGGCTTTCCAGAGACAAGAGCCTCAATTTTCAGCTTTGATCCTGCCTTTGCAGTCACAACTTCCGACATAATAATCTTTGGTGCCACTGAAAAGATATAATGGAGCAAGAAACAAAGTTACAACATGCTGTTGCACACTAAAAATCTCAAACAAGCAAAAGCAGATCACACAAATATTATGAGTGAGCAGAAACCTACATAGCTGTTCTTTGATCTCAAACATTCCCTCAGCTTCTCTTGGCAGACTGCAGCCCACTGAATTTCTTGCTGCAACTCTGAATTTGTACTTCTTGCCCTCTTTCAGTCCAACAACAACAATGCTTAAATCTTTTACAACTGAATATGGTGTCCATTTGTCCTCGGGTTGACCTTCCTCCAAGTAATCAACTACATAACCATTGATCTTAGCTCCTCCATCTCTCAGTGGTTTAACCCATCCCAGCACTGCACTGTTCCTTGAAATTTCCAGTATGTCCATCTTCTTCGGTGGGTCAGGTTCACCTTCAAAGCAAAACCAGTATCATTTTAAACCATCTAATTCTGTGAAGGCAAAAAAACTAAAAAGAACATTTGAAACAACTACAATACACTTACTAATAGGATCAGTTGCCATGTAGGACTTTGGAGAATCTTGTGGCATACCAGGACCATAGTTGTTAACTGCAGTAACCCTGAAATAGTATTCAATGCCTGGTGTGAGGTTGGTGATTTTGAAACTTGTCTTTTTCAAATCGTTGGTGACATTATTCCATGTTTTTCTGTCAACTTCACGCTTTTCAAGTATGTAGTGTGTGACTGGACTGCCACCATCATTCTCAGGAGGAGACCAAGTAACCTGGGCAGAAACCTTAGTGACATCCATAGCTTCCAGTTCTGCTACAGGTCCTGGAGTATCTGTTGATTAAAACAGATAAGTTTGCCATCATGATCACAAAAATCGCATTGTAAGTACAACCAATAAAAATAAGTTATCTCAGAAATAGAAATTAGAAATAGAAAATGTGACAATCAACAGAAATACAAAAATAAACATATAGTTAATTGAGCAATGCCCAAACAACATGAGAATAGAGAAAACAATGTAGAATTTGGGGAAAATAAACCATAGAGCATGAAATATTCATGTCAATAGTCATGTCTGATTAATCTCACATAGAAGAATTTTGTCTTCTAGTTCTGGCTCATCAAGAAGTCAATGATGTAATGTGAACAACCTCAAGGTGATAGTCATATTCCCCATGCTGTTGAACTTCAGTTAGCATAAATACAACATTTCAACATTTCTAGTTAGACTCATCTAGCAAAAATTGTATTACCTACCTAGAACTTTGACATGGACAAACACAGCCTTCTCCCCGGCTGGGCTGGAAAGTGTTAAGGAATATTTTCCAGAGTCCTCACGTGTGCTTTCAGGGATGACCAGGAAGGTCATAGTGTCAACCAGATCTACATGACCCTTCCTGACAACATTATCAATTCCCACTCTTTTCCAGGTTACTTTGGGTGTAGGTCTTCCTCTGATTGTAGCAAAGAGCCTAATAGGACATCCAGCTCTGACTTTAAGAACTTTTCTCAGACTTGCATCCAAATCTATCTCAGGTGCCTCTGTAGGTATAAATAGTGATAATTTGTGTAAGAATCAGAAAAAAACATAATGAAATTACAGAATTATTTTTATCAAAATAGTGTATATTCATATACAAAAAATTATACAACACATTACCTAGCATTTCCTTGGGCATTATGGCATCTTTAAGCTGTGCAGGACGACCCATGCCAACCTGATTTTGTGCTGAGACACGGAATTCATACTCCAATTTCTCATCTAGATTTGGAATAGTAAATTCTGTCAGGACCAATGGACCACCAGTGTTACATTTCTTCCAGCCTTCATCTGGCTTATCACTTTCACCCTTCAGTCTCATTTCAACCATGTAGCCAATAATGGGAGCACCACCATCATATACAGGCTTTGCCCACCCAAGTGTGACTGAGGACGTTGTGCTGTCAACCACCTTCAAACTGCCTGGAGGACCTGGAGGTTCTGCAAAGATCAACACAGCACCAATCAGAACTACATTTAATACAATTTAATGAAAAAAATATATAGTATAATAAAAAATATATTTAGCAAACAGCATACATACCAATTGGGTCCTTAGCGGCAACAGATCGGGAAGGTTTACTTGGCTCTCCCAATCCAACTTCATTTTCAGCCTTGACCCGGAACTGATATTCATGATTAGGAAGCAAGTTGTTAACTTTCATGCGTCTCTCTGATATAGGGCTCTTTGTAACTGGAACCCACCGCACAGCCCGTTTTTCCTTTCTTTCTAAAATATAACCAGTGATGGACTTCCCACCATCATTCTCAGGGGGAGCCCATACAACTGTCATTTCATCCTTTCCAATCTTTGTGACATCTGGTGGATCGGGAGGACCAGGTCTGTTGAATTGTGTTTTGGCAACAATAGGTTTACTCTCCACTGCAGGGCCAGTTCCCATTTTATTCTCTGCTCGCACCCTGAAGATGTATTCATTTCCTTCCACAAGGCGAGTCACATTAGCATAGTTGGTGACCACAGACGAAGAGTAAGTAGACCAAACCATTCTTCTTGTCTCACATTTCTCTAATATGTAACTCTGAACCTCACAGCCACCATCATCCTCTGGGGGATCCCATACAACTCTGCATCTGTCCGCAGAAACGCCAGCTACTTTCAAGTCTCTGACAGGACCGGGAATGTCCAGCACACTCACAGTTGCATAAGCAGTGAAGCTTCCAGCGGAATTTGTAGCAGTGACCACATACTTTCCAGAGTCTCCACGTTTAGACTTAGTCATAAGGAACTTAGAATAGTCAGCACCAGTTTCAACACTAAGTCTGGGATTCTGTCCAATTCCCCTAGTATCCTTATCCTTCACCCATTTAACCTCAGGTTGGGGTTTCCCTCTGAGTCCAGCTTCAATTCTGATTGAATCACCAGCTTTTACCACAATGGCTCCAGTCAACTTGATGTCAAGCACTGGTTTCTGTATTTCTTCTTTGACAAGTGTCTCAGCTGTCTTCACCCAGTTACTCTCTCCACCCTCATTTGTGGTTTGTACTCTGAACTGGTATATTTGGTTTTCAATGCATTTGTCAACCATAAAGTATGTTTCTTTAATTGCACCTTTGTGCAGTTTTTCCCACTCAGTAGCTTCTTTAGTTTTCCTTTCCACATGGTATCCAAGGTTGGGGCTGCCACCGTCATAGTCTGGTTTTCGCCATTTAAGGAAGACAAAGTTCTTGCCAATATCAGTGATATGGAAGTTCTCTGGCTCACCAGGCTTTGAAATGGGATCAATAGCAAGGATTGGTGTTTTAGTCTCTATTGTTGGTCCAGTACCACATTTGTTCTCTGCACAAACACGGAAGAAATATTCACGATTTTCCAGAAGCTTTGCCTTAAGGAGGCGTTTGGTGCAATCTGATGAGATCATTGACCATGCTCTTTGACTTGGTTCACGACACTCAACAATATAGTTTATAATTTCTGTGCCTCCATTGTCTTCTGGATTCTCCCATGATACCACACAAGAATCTTTAGTCACATAGGTCGTCTTCAGACCTTGACAATGTCCAGGCCTGTCAAGCACATTCACTGTAATTGTAGCTTGTGCTTCACCACTGTCATTTTCTGCCTTAATGGCATATTTTCCATGATCTGCTCTGGTTGCTTCTTTGATGATGATATTGACAAGAGGGAAGTTATTAGTCGGAAAAGTATGTTTATCTTTTTCTAATACCACCTCATCCTTGCTCCAGGTAATCTTTGGATCAGGCCTGGCCTTAACATAAGCTATGATGTTAATATTCTGACCTACTCTGACAGTCAAAAGGTCACGGCATCCAACTTCAAGTTCAATTTCTGGGGGAAGACAGATGTCTTTGGCGACAACTGATTCAGGAAGTTCTCTGGGCTCACCATCTCCTACCATATTAGAGGCTCTAACACGGAACCTGTATTCTGTGCCTTCAATTAGCCCTGATACTCTAAATGCACACTGCTTAATAAGATCATCCTTGTTGCTTCTTTCCCATTCAGCACTGTCTGCCTTCTGGTACTCAATAATATAACCTAAGATGGGACTGCCTCCATCTCTTGTAGGTTTAATCCAAACAATGTCAGCAGAGGATTTGCTCCAATCCTTCAATTTAGGGTTTACTGGTGGTCCAGGAACTGTGATTGGCCGAGATGGCCTAACTGGGTCTGACATAGGAGAAGGTCCACTGAAGCCAGAAATATTCTCTGCAAAGACTCTGAACTCATAACTGTTACCTTCAAAAAGTCCAAGGACCCTGTATTTCAGTTCCTTTACTGGAGTCTTGTTCACACGAATCCATTTTCCTTCATTGTGTCTACGCTCAATTATGTAACCAGTGATTGGACTGCCACCATCACACAATGGCATAGTCCAACCAACAGTCACTGCATTTTCTGCAATATCAGATGTGTTTGGTTTACCTGGATGGCTAGGTGGTTCAAACATATGTTGGGCAACAGTTGGAGCACTTTCAAGAGGTGCACCTATACCAATCTTGTTCTCTGCTCGAATACGAACAATATATTCACAGCCTTTCTGTAAATGTGGGATTTTAACTTTTGTATTGGTGCTTCCTGAGCTAACGCCTCCCCATGTTTCTTTCGTCGATTCTCTTTTCTCCACAATGTAATTCATTACAGGGCTTCCACCATCATCCTTGGGAGGACGCCAGTCAATTACCATGTACTCAGGTGTCACCTCAAGGACATTAACTGGGCCAATAGGTGGAGCTGGGACATCAAGAACTGTTACATGCAATGCCACGGTCTTGCTTCCAGCAGGGTTTGAAACTGTGAGAAGATAAACTCCTGTATCGTTTCTTGTACACTCATTTATGGTGAGGATTGTTGAATAGTGATCAGTGTCAACCTTGACATTGCCTTCACTTTTGATTTCACTGCCATCAATCATCCATTTAGCGGTGGGGATGGGGATGCCTCTCATAATTGCAGGGAGTCTGATTGTACTTCCAGCTTTCACAATAATACCTTCAATTAGCTTCACATCGACTTCAACAGTTGGCGGCACTGAAAAAAAGTTTTATCGATTAAATATTTAACTTTCAGAAATGTATTAAACAATTGCTTAACACTAGAGCCAATCGGCATTGTGATTTAAATTTATAATTATTTAATCTAAACAGCTATACTGCAAATTTGTGTGTTGTTATAATTCTAAAATTACACTTATAAAACCAGATGGATGAGTTTTTCTTAATAAATTTTAACTTCAACGACCCCCCTCTAACCGACACTTTCAATGCTGTTTCAGCATAGGCGAGAAAGCTACACAATGGCAAGCCGTGTCAGACCAAGCAAGATGAATGCCAAAGAAGCATTGGCAATGCTACAGAATATGGACATGGCAGACTCTGATGGGAGGGGGGTCAGACATCGAGTTTGAACCATAAGAGGACAGTGACGAGTGATCTGATACCCAAATAAAAATGTTTAAATTAATTACAATTAGTTTATTTTAGGCTATAACAGCAAATGTATGGCTTTAGCCTTTATGCTGTTTAACAACTCCAAATGACACCAGATGTAGACTAAATTGCACAAAATAATTATTTTCAAAAGAGCCACTAGGTTTTATTCCGATAAGGCACCTGCTTATGTTTGGACTGATGTAGAGGGCTGCAACAATTTTTCTTAAAACAGATAGTGTGTGGAAATAGTCTATTTCAAACTGCTGAAAATGTACAATAAATAGAAATAACATTTTAAGAAGCTGTGTGACAGACAATTGTTTATTGTTGATCTATAGCATTGTACGCTACCCATGGTTTGTTGGGGGCTGGGCATTGGCCGTTATCGCTTTGTGCACTATAGGGCTGGAGGACTGATGGCCCATCAATGAGAACAAAAGGAAGCAAAGGAAGCACTCTGCTTAGTATGGTCGTTGGCGTATCTCATCCACCAAAAAAAGCCTGGCGTGTCTAGTGTTAACAATACACATAATACAGAAAAGAGCTCACCAAGTTTCTCCTGGCAGAGTACTGGTACTGTGGTGTCAGGACGACTCAAGCCAACAGCATTTTCTGCTTTAACACGGAACCTGTATGTCTTTCCCTCCTCCAGTCCAGTTACATGACATTCAGGAAATCTGACAGTTTCGAAGACGATCCAGTCTTTTTCTCCTTCCACTTGGTACTCCACTAAGAAACCAGTAATATCGCTACCTCCTGTGCGATCTGGCCAATTCCACTGAAGCCAGACTTCAGTTTTGTCTGCATCTACATGATGCAGATTCTTTGGTGGACCAGGTGGGACTGTAGTAAGACAGTAGATAATGAAAATGTGATATATTTATATATAGCTTTTTATAGATATTGAAATGGATCCATCAATAGGCATGCATACCTTCAATAGGCATGCATATTTTCTTAATTTGTATGAGATACATATTCAATACTCACGTAAAGGATCAATTGCTTTGATGGCTTTGGTTGTTCCAACATATTCACTTCTGCCAAATTGATTTTCAGCAGCAACACGGAACATGTACTGTGTTCCCTCCATCAAGTGCTTTGCTGTCAAGCTGCGCTTCTTCGATGAGGAACAGACAGGTACCCACTGTGCTGATGCCACATCTTTCTTCTCCACCACAAAATTGGTAATACGAGTTCCTCCGTTATCCTCTGGGTCTTTCCAAGAAAGATAGGCCGAATCACTTCTGACCTCAGAAACCCTCAGATTTTGTGGAGGACCAGGTTTATCTATAATTGTGAAATGGTAGAACAAAAGGGTATACATTGACAGGACGTAAAATTATATAACATAATGAGGGAACATACAATTATGATATAACATGAGAAGAGTGCATTGAATCGCTTGACCTGGAAAACTACTTTTGTTTACTTTCAAAAGAGGAAAGACCATTTTCATTTTATTTTTGTGATGTGAAGCAACTCAAACATGTGATTGTGACAGAATATATAAAAAAAGAAATGATCCAAAAATATATGCTAGTCAAGTCACCGTTAGAATTTGTGAAAAAATAGATCATTCATCATAGCCAAAAAAAATAAATGTAAAATACTTGCAACTTGTAGTGTAGGCAACTACTTTTTTTTTTTTTTTTTTTTTTTTTTAATGAAAAAAAAAAAAAGTTTTTTTTTTTTTTTTTTTTTTATTTTATTTTAATTTCTGATTTCTTATTTTAAATGATCACACAACACATCACACACACATCTCACATTTGGTGTGGGTGTGTGTAGTATAAATAAATATAGTAGTGAAGTTGAGATGAAGCAAAAAATATGATATGATGAATAAATAAAAAAGAGTTGTTGGTGTTTAAAAGATAAAAGTAAAAAACTAAACAAAACTGTGTGAATTGAAGTTGCTGATGATATATATATAATAAAACTGGCAGCAGCAGCCCAAAAATGCAGCCACTATAGAGGTACTCTTGGCCCTTTCACAATTAAAAAAAGGAAAAAAGCATTATTCGGACGCACTAGAAATGATCCAGCCTAGCATCTGCGCTCCCACTGGTCACAGACAATAGGTAAAGGCAATCTAAAAGGCAATTACTTTGTCTGCTATGCACAACTTTTAAAATTAAGAATCTAATGACACCATTGACAGTTGTACACACAATTAACAGTTTGTAATCAGCTATTGCTTCTGGGAGAGGGGTTCTTGCCAAGAAATTTTATGAAAATGCTACCTTGTTGCTTTGTATGTCGTGTCCCTATA
Source organism: Ilyophis sp. 1 JC-2022 (assembly GCA_022702515.1). Lineage (NCBI taxonomy): Eukaryota > Metazoa > Chordata > Actinopteri > Anguilliformes > Synaphobranchidae > Ilyophis > Ilyophis sp. 1 JC-2022. The sequence goes on from CM040406.1 coordinate 816,106, forward strand.
AATTAGGTAAAATACCTTGTCTGTGCATTCCTAAATGCTTTTTGCAGCCTGTAGCCTACACCCAGCATGTGACATTTACTAAAATGGACGTACTAATAGCATAGCCCTAACCATAAATTACACTATGTAAAATCATTTTTACTGATTGGACATTATATACCTAAGACAAGCACTGTGCATGTTGCTGTCTTTGATCCAGCAGGATTTTCAGCAGTTAGAGTGTAATCGCCACAGTCATCGCGGTTGCAATAACGCATTTCCAGTTTGCTTCCCACACCAGTGACTGCAATTTCAGCCCTTGGAGGAACATCTGCATCATTCTTCTTCCATGTTACTTTGGGGAAAGGCATGCCCTTGATTCCAGCCATGATTTTGATAAGAGTTCCTGCTATGGCGCGAAGCTCACGAGGCATACCGACATCAAGGTCCAGCTCTGGGGGTTCTGTCGGTAAAAAATAATAAATAAAATTTATTCTTAAGCAACCATTAATTGTTTTGGTAAGAATATATCTCATATAATTCATTACAGCTCAAATTACCAAATCGATCCTGTGCCCTCACTGGTTCCTTGACATCAGAAGGTTCAGAAGCACCTGCAGAATTAACAGCCATAACTCTAAACCGATACAGTTCTCCATCTTCAAGGTTGACTACTTTGAACTTTGTCTCTGGGCATGATTCAGCAGTCTCATTGACCTTCAACCACTCTTCCTGGCCAGCCTTCTGATACTCAATGAGATAGCCAATGATCTTGCCCCCACCAGCATTGAGTGGGGGCTTCCAGGACAGAGATACTGAATCCTTTGTCTTGTCTACGGCTTCTGGGAGTACAGGAGGGCTTGGGATCACTGTGGAAATTAAGGCCATAAATTAGGGGTGATAAATACATATTAGATATATAAATGTAAATAATATGATTACTAATCCCATAAGAAAGGGAAAAGATCATGAGAGACTCACCAACTGGATCTTTGGCAAAGATAGGCTTGGATGGTGGACTAGGGTCACCAACACCAACTTCATTCTCTGCCATGACACGGAACTCATATTCACAGCCTCTGAGAAGATCTGGAACCCAGTACTCTGGTTCAGGATAAATACGATCCTTCCCAGCACGTGTCCATCTGCTTGACATAGTCTCCTTCTTCTCTACAATGTAGTTTGTAATGGGTTTGCCACCATCACGAGGCTGGGTCCAAGTCAGCAGAACCGTATCTTTGTATACTTCTTTCACTACAGGCTGCTTGGGTGCGTCAGGCACTCCTGTTGAAGATGATAATATGCAATTTACATCAGAGATTGTGAATTAATACTCAATAATATGAAACATTTTATTTATTAAGGAACTGTTACATACTGAATATATCTTTGGCTTTCATCTCGGCTGACCGCAGTGGTTCACTAATTCCGTATATGTTCTGGGCACAGATTCTTATGATATAGTCTCTTCCTTCAATGAGTTTGGGCACTTTGCATGAAGTCCTCGTAGCAGAAGATGTCACAGGCATCCAAAGATCCCTGTTTGTGTCTCTCTTCTCAACAATATAGTTAGAAACTGCACTTCCACCATCATCAAGAGGGGGCTTCCAGGAAATTACCATATGACTTCTGTAAACCTCGTCAAAGACAACTGGGCCCTCAGGAGGCTGAGGGCGGTCTGGAAGAATTATGATAAAAATATTAAGATAGGTTAATGGTTATATAATGTCTAAGCATAGTGGGACCAGAGAAATTGTTAACCCTTTGGATGGTAGGTTCTGGGAAATAACCATTCTGTCAATGTTGCTGTAAACATACTTATTTTATGTTGTTCATTTGTCTGCATTTTAATCATTTATTTTATCGTCTTTTACAAATTTGTTTGATGTTACATCTTGGAAAGCAACACAATGAAACAATAATATTAATATTAGCAGTGATTTCATGATATAATAACATTTGTTAGTCAGCCACTGTTGAAAACAAACAAACCAGTGAGACGGTACTCCCCAGTAACAAGTCGGTCATGACTACACTGATGTGACAGTATGTGGTGTCATGATTAGAATAATAAAACATATTTATTTAGTCACCTATTATCATGTATGTGTGATTAAATTGACAAATTGACTTTTACAGCAGCAAGATAAATGATAAAAAATGAATAGTTAAAGAAACAAAAAGACACAATGAAACAGAAATGACCAACAACAAACTTACCAACAACAGTCACATTGCAGATCCCCTTGCGTGAGCCAATGCTGTTCTCCACAAGCACACTGTATTGACCACTATCTTCACGCTTAGCTTTGGGAATGCTTAAGCACAATGTGCTATGAGTAGTCGTTAATGAGATGTGATCATCTGCTTTCAGCTCCTCGTCATTCTTATTCCATTTAACGGAAGGTGCTGGTTTTCCAGTGTAGCGACCTTGGAGAGTGCAAGTCTTGCCAGCACGGATAATAAGCTTGTCATGGAAATCCAGGTCTATTGTTGGGGGTTCTGGCATTTAAAAAAGAAAAATCTGGTCATCAACATCTGTTCAGATATTATGTAAAGATAAAACTGTAGTTTTTGTGATTAGGCTTCACTTACCAAGCTCATCTTTGCAAGTGACTGGTTTAGTGCAGAAGGAAGGCTTGCCTTGACCAATTACATTCACAGCACTAACACGGAACTCATAGCAAGAACCCTCCTTCAGACCAGTATGAGTATATTTTCTTTCCAAAAGCTTCTCCTTCGAGACAGCGGTGAAATGGTCTTTTCCAATTAGTCGAGCTTCCAAAACATATGAGGTAATTTCAGACCCTCCATCGTACTTAGGGGGTCTCCAAACCACACCAATTGAATCCTTTGTAATGGCTGTGACCACCAGATCCTCAGGGCGCTCAGGGACAGCTAAGTAATGTACATCAGAACAAAATAATGTCAATTATATATTATGGCATCCCTATAAATAGCATTACTTTATGTTTCAAAAGACAGACATTTAACTATGCCTGATCATGGCTTAGATATCCAAATAATATTTATAAACAAGTCAGTAACTTA